>JARFJB010001038.1:390000-405000 GCA_036346205.1 Vesta saturnalis
GAGTCACTCTATATGTGGGTACAGAAGGTTATGCAATCGACTCTTTTTAACTATAGCTAACTCGACTTATTACATCGTTTTACGTGTGACAGGGTTTCGCCAAGATCGGCTATGATGTGTGCGTGCGTGTGTCCATGTATTGCGTGTGTCAGGATGTGCAATGATGTAAGGGTGCAAGTGTGCGTGTGTATGCGCGTGTATGTGTGTGCGTGTGTGAGCGTGTACGGGTGGGCGAATGTACGTGTGTGTGTGCGTATGTACGTGTGCGAGTGTGCGTGTGTGCGTGACTGCGTGCGCGCGTGTATGTGGTCGTACGCCGGGGTGACTACGTGCGTGCTACTGTATGAGTGTGCTTGGAATGTTGCATTTCAGTTTTCTCCTTAAGCGGTTTAAATTTTGCGAGAAATCCAGCCGGAAATTTTTGTTTGTTACAAATATTTTTGAAATAGCTGCATATTTCAAATATATAAAAATACCGGCATACAGATTTTAACTGTATAAATTAGTTATGTTCCATACAATGTTTTTGATACATCAGATCAGATATTTTTTCTGCACACATTTTCAAAACAATCATATCCATACTGAAGTCTTAATTCTGTCTTAATTGCTGTCCTGGCCCAAATTCCAATTTGTCTCATCCCTATTTGGCACCATTTGGGCAAAGAATGTACCAGGTGTGTAAATATGTAATCGAAATTTTTGTATAAAAAATACACGTTTATTGTATGAAAGTGATAAAAAATGGTCTATTCGAAATAATGTCCATCGCTAGCTATATATTTATCTATCTGGCAATGTATGAATGCCACGCCAAAAAAAAACTGTTGGTTTTGTGGCATACCAGCCATCGAGCCATTTTCGTACATTTTTATGAGAAGTGAAGCGCTGCTAAGCGTTGATGCGAATAAATGATAGTGGGGCAGAGCCGTGTCTGCCGAGTAAGCCGCATGTGCTAATATTTCCCAACTGAACGCCTCGATCGTTTCCTTCACTGCTGTTACTGTGTGTGATTGTGTATTATGATGTGAAGTTTTTTTTTTATATTTCGTTAGTTGTTCACGCATTCACGATTCAGATCGATCATTTGTTTTCGATTACACCCTTCTGATCTCACCAAATTACCGAGCACTGTCTTCCTTCCATAGCGATATGGCCTCACCATCAATCTCGATAGTTCGCCTGGAGTTGTCCATGATCTTTTACGCTTAGGATTCTCGAAATGTATCCACTTTTCATCACCTGTCACAATAGTGCGGTTTCATGGTAACTATATTGACCTAAGGTGGTAGGCATGTATACTCCATGCCAGCCGGGGAGGTACCACCACCCTTACCATGGGCTCCTTAATATTAGGTCTCCGATTTTCTGAGCTCGGTAACGGCTGCCGGTTACCTTTTCCATCATGCTTAATCTATTCTCATCCTTATTCTTCCTTCTCGCCCTCACTGTCTTCCTATCTGATTAAAAGTTCCAAATTAAAAAATAAGATGGCTGTGGTTTCTAGGGTTACAAATTCCGGACGTAAAATCCTGCCCCATTCGGATGTCCGGGAGGGCAGGGCCCAAGCGACTTCGGTCCTCGAAAGTATCAACTTTCTGATTCACTACTGCAACATCCGCGGTATCAGGTCTAATCTTAATGCTATTCACCAACATCTTGAACAATTACAACCTGATATACTGTTTCTATCTGAAACACAAGTCTCCTCTGAAAGCTCCGAGTCACCCGACTTACAATTTCCTCAATACCACCTTCACTCTAACTTTCGATATAAAGGAGGCGTATGTGCGTACATCAAGGACAGAATTGCTTGCAAGAGGGTTTCTTCCTTAGAAAATAAAAATTTTGACGTGATTTGGTTTAAACATTCTGGTCCTAATTTTGTGAAATTCTACTGTTGCATCTATAGGTCTCCTAATGAGAGCAACTTTCAAGACCTCTTCGATTACCTTAGTATGAAAGTTGACTATCTCCTGTCTCAGTTTCCATCTTGCGATATCTCATTTGTAGGCGATTTCAATGTTCATAACTCTAATTGGCTTCAATTTTCATCTACTACAAATCCCGCTGGTCATAGTGCAGAAACATTTGCTATTCCATGTGATCTCACACAAATGATTTCTGAACCCACAAGAATCCCTGATAACCCTAACCATACTCCACATCTTCTAGATCTCTTTCTTACATCAAACCCTCTTGTTTATAAAACTTCTGTTCTTTCGCCTTTAAGTCTTTCCGACCATTGTCTAATAAAAATCATTTCTACTGTACCTAATTCCACTGTTGTTCGCAAAAGCGATAGAACCTTGTGATGTTTTAAGGCAGCTCGATGGAGTGATTTACGGGATTTCTTTGAAACCTTTCCATGGCGTGAATATTGTTTTAAGTCGTCCTCTTCTTCGGACATCGCTCTTTCAGTATCTGAAGTCATCCTCATGGGAATGGAGTTATACATTCCGAAAAAACAGTACCGTGTAGGTCATTCACGTTCCCAACCCTGGTTCAATAAGGCTTGTTCTGATGCAATATCTTTAAAAAATAAATGTTACATTAAATGGAAATCTAATAAATCGGTTGACAGTCATGTAGAATACGTTGGTGCTAGAAATATCTGCAAAATTGTCATCACTAAAACTAAAAAGTTGTTCGAACAACGAAAATGCAATGAACTAGCTACATCTCCTTTAGGCAGTCGTAAATTTTGGTCTTTAGCAAAAGTCAGTAGTAAAAACTTTCGAACATCTTCATTTCCCCCCCTGACATCTATTGACGGATCGGTAGTTGCGGATTCTGTAGATAAAGCCAACGTTTTTGTGGATTTGTTTGCATCAAACTCGTGTCTCAATGATTCTGGAAAAGATGTGCCCCTAGTCAACTCTTCTTCATACGTTATGAAACCAATTCATTTTCGGTACAAGCTCTTGGAATCGATCATCAGTAGGCTTGATCTCAATAAGGCGACTGGCCCAGACGGTATCCCAGCTATTGTCTTAAAGAAATGTTCCCCCGAACTAGTACCAGTCCTATCTAAGCTCTATACGATCTCTACATCTTCTGGGGAATTCCCTTCATCATGAAAGTTAGCAAATGTTCAACCTATTCCCAAAAAAGGTGATAAGACCGATCCCTCAAATTACAGACCAATTGCCATCACTTCCATTTTGTCTAAAATCATGGAAAAAGCCATCACTCAGCAACTGATCACGTTCCTTGAAACTAACAAACTCCTTAGTGACCACCAATATGGGTTTAGGCAAAGTCGTTCAACAGGCGATCTTCTTTCATATGTGACCCAAGTTTGGAACAATACAGTAGAGCAGTCCGGTGAAACAGTTGTAGTCGCTTTAGATATCTCAAAGGCATTTGACCAAGTTTGGCATAAGTGTTTACTTGCCAAACTCACCTCGTTTGGGCTAAATGATACGCTCATCAACTGGGTTTCTAGTTTCCTTGATAAAAGACGAATACGTGTCGTAGTTGACGGCTTTTTTTCAAAAGAAGTTAGCATTAACGCGGGCGTACCACAGGGATCCGTTATAGCGCCTACACTTTTTCTGCTGTACATGAACGACCTTATTTCTTCAACAACTAACCCCATCCATTGCTTTGCTGACGATAGCACTCTTCACTATAGTTCATCTCAGTCTACTCATAGTGATAATCCACCTTCTATGTCAAATCAAGGAATTAAAGCTGAAATGGCAAATTCAACCAACAAAGACATTCAACGTATTCTCGAATGGGGAAGCCATAATCTAGTTAAATTTAATGCTAACAAAACTCAGTGTTGCCTTATGTCCGCCAAAAAAGATCGATCATTTCCTGTTGTAAGTATGAATGGCTCAGTTCTTAAGTTTTCAGACTCTATTACTCTGTTGGGTATGACTGTATCTTCAAATCTCTCATGGGTTGACCATCTTCTGTCAGCTACCAAAACAGCTGCTCGTAAAATAGGCTTTTTGTACAGATCTAAGCAGTACTTTACCTCTCGACAACTCCTTCTGCTGTATAAGGCCCAAATTCGGCCTCATCTGGAATATAATTCTCACCTTTGGGTTAGTGCTCCCCAATACGCTCTCGATATCGTTGATCGTATTCAAAAGAGAGCGATTAGGCTTATAAATGACCCGTCCTTAACGTCTCACATACAGTCCCTTGAGCATAGAAGGATGGTTTCAGTTCTTTCTTTGTATTATCGTTATTACAACGGCTATTGTGCTGGTGAATTACATTCTTTGATACCATCTCCGGCTGTCTTTGCGAGAAACGCTCGGTTCGCTCATTCACATCATCAGTATGCAGTACAAATCTCCACTTGTCGTACCAAACGGGCGCAATCCACATTTTTCTACACGGCTTCTAAACTCTGGAATGATCTCCCTAGTTCCTGTTTTCCTCTCACTTATGATATGAGAAAATTTAAGGTAGCTGTTCATAGGCATCTATTGGCAATTCATTATCCCTCTATCCATCCTCCTAAGTGTTCCTGAGTGCTTTAGAACGATAGGCCTTATTTAGCCTGTTCAGGTCCACAATCATAAAAAAAAAAAGTGCAAATTTCGGTTTTGTATTTACACACCTGAGTGTGTACTGGACATGAAGAAGGGATATAGTGTAGTTCGTAACAATTAAAGAATTGAATGAATTAGAGAAATCACTCTATATCTTGGTTTTAAAGAATCTGGAACCCCTTAAATATAGGTTATTAGAACCACATCGGTCTTCCTTATCTACCCCTGGGTGGAGAAATTAAGAAATTATTCACACTTGATTAGAATATCAATTCAAAATATTATTGAAAGGGTACAGAAATGTGTGGTACAAAATGGTGGCCATCAACCAACTGCACTAAATAGTTCTTTAGTTTTTAATTTCGTTAGTGTTGAATTTTATACATTTTTGATAAATTTTGTAATATAGTCTTCTTAAACTTAAGCTTCTGTGTATCTAATACAGTAAATTGATAAAATGCGTTCCTCTTTAATTTTAGAAATCATGTAATATAAGCAAAATTACGTTTTTTCCGGCATTAATAGCTGTTAGCAAGATATCGACTTGAGAGAATTCATTATGTTGCTTTCTAGTTTCTTATTTACATTACCACTAAAAAAACATTTCGTTTGAGAAAATCATTTAATCAGGCCTTTTAGCTGCTTTCCAAACTGCTTACTCTGTTATACGAGTATTACTCATTAGTCGAGGATAAAACCCAAAATAAAATAAACCCACTCTCCGTTTCCAACTAATTAGTATCAATAATTACATTTTTTAAATACACATTCAATTTGAATTTGAAAATTAGTATAAATCTTTTTAAAGTGCATTCGAAAGTGTATAATAAGAATAACCTTTAGTAAGTTAATACCAACACTTAATCCTATTAAAACTTACTTTGCTTATAAATTTAACTAGTAAATATCAACAGCAAAAAGTTTAATTGAATTAAATACAACTCCTCCGTTGTAATTAAATTTCTAAATAAAACCTATTCGATGTAAAAAGTTGACACAGTTAGAATTGTAACTTTATCCGTTTGATATAAAAGTTGCTGTTATACCTATATATATATATATATATATATATATATATATATAATATATATATATATATATATATATATATATATATATATATATATATATATATTGAGATGATTCAAATTACGTGCATGTAGCTATGTAATTTGCATAGTAAAGTATTTCTTTAGTTGGTACGAAATGGTACATTTCATTAAATAATTCTAGATAAGAATGATTAATAAACATTGAGATGTTTGTAAAATTTAAATATTTCTTAATATAATTTTAATAATGTTAAAATAAGTAATCGACAGCACAGTACATTGAAGTATAGGGTATGTTTGTTATCATTATGAGTTAATTCAAGTTTTCATTTAGTTTTGTAAGTTTATTTTAAAACAATATTCCCTAACGACATGTGATACAGGTTGTGGTTGACAGAAATAATGTTAAAACTAGATTTAGGCTGGTATCAATGTCGCAATTCACATGTACGCAGCCAAGATTAGTGAAAACATTCGTATTAGTGCGTTAAACTCATATTAGTGCAAAATTTATGAAAAAACAGATTAAGCACATTAGTGTGTAACTATAAAACATGAATCATACAGCAGCTCTGGGATTATTGTGTTTAATCAACAATTTATGACCTTAAACTAGTGATTGACAACATTCCGACACTAGTCGTAGAAGAACTTATGAACCTACGAAAGTGGTAAAATAAATTAATTTGTGAATTGAACATTAAGTTTAAACACTTACATTAACAGTTATTGTGTTTAAAAGTGTGAAATTTAACATTAAAATTATATAAACAAAATGAGGTTGTTTTATCCTCACATAAAAATTTTTGTAAAAAGTATTTTAAATTGAGACAATTTGTACACAATAAATTAGTAGAGGCAAAGATAGTAAGGTAGCCTCAATTTCATGTTATAATTCCTTATATTTATGTCCATTTTTGTTAATTTTAGTTTTTAAGAGTATTGGTAGAATTTAAATAATTTTCCTCTCAAATTGGCCGTAGGCATATGTAAGATGAATATTTGGGTGTAGTAGTATCCCCTATTCATGTAGAGGTAATTTCCAGGCCTGTAAAATTCATAGAATTAGTGTAAATTCAATAAATAGGTGTAAAAATTAACGTAGTTATTAAGTGTAGGAATTAGCTCGTGTTTGGTTTCAAATTATAGATAAAATTATGGAGATTATGGAAATGTTTTTAGCTTTCAGAAATGTTAAAGGGGGCGAAAGTTATAGGGCTTTAAAGAAATATCGTGATGTAAAAATTACTGTAGCCAATCAGAATTCAGGAAATATTCTTCGTAACCATAGAAAACATTCGATGATTTGGTTGTCGACCAAAATCATATAAATACAAGTGCTTTAGGTTCACAAACTCTCTTAGTTTTCATCTTTTTCAACAACGTGCCAAAGTAAGCTGTTGCCAAATTTTTTTTGAAAATAAAATTTTAAACAAAATAACGTCACTTCGGTAAATTAACAAAGTACGATTTAATATCGGAAGTGTTTACGAAACAAGTGATAGTCTTTTGTCGGGAAATAATTAAATTAAGGTTAGTTTACCTTTTTTTAAATTTCAAATCGGAAGTTTCGATAAGTTATAAAAATATTTCCGCAGTTTCGACTTTGTTTGTTTTTAAATTTATATTGTTTATGTTGGAATGGATATTTAATTGTGTTGTCTTCGTGCTTTTATCATTATACACCTTGTTTATCAAAAGTGTGTTTAATTTACAACAACCTTCAACGATCCATGCTTTTCAAAATTTATTTTGAATTTAATTAATGAAGAAGTGATGAGCCTAAAAATAAAGATTCGTCAATATTCTAATAACAATAGTGAAACTTACCTAAGTGAATAAGCTGTTCATTTAAAAGAAAATTTGGATGTTCGAGGAGCAGAGTTGCAGTTCGCAGGAGCTGTTGTCTTCAATCAACTTCAATAGCAGTAACCCACAAAAGGAGGACATTTTATGTGAGTACTTTATTGTTGACATTGATACTTTATTGGTATGTTCATAATTTCTATCCTTTGTAATAATCTTGATGTGCAACAACAGGTATGCATGTCACAAGGGAATGTTATTTGTTCTAAAAATTTAAATGTTTTATATTAATATTGTTGTTTATTCAAACGTAGTTATACTTACTTGTATGTCGAATTTCATATTTAGTTGTAGTCAAATCATATGTTTGCGTATTCACAGCGCATGCCCACGTATACTTTTAAAAGAATTTTGTTATGTACAGGGTGTAACACAGGTATTAATGCGAATTAAAAATTATAATTCAGTTTACTTGATCAATTTAGATAATATAAAAATAAATAGGACATTAACTCAATGTGATTTAATCATATTAACTTGATTATTGTATTCAAACAATCAATATAATTCAAAGTAATAATCATTTATTTTATAATGTTAAAAGTAGAGTTTCTTCTAAATTTTGATCCCTATCCCCTTTTGATGATTATTGTATTCAAACAATCAATATAATTCAAAGTAATAATCATTTATTTTATAATGTTAAAAGTAGAGTTTCTTCTAAATTTTGATCCCTATCCCCTTTTGATGAGTCTCATAGTTCTACCGACAGTATATTTTTTTTAATATTCAGAGTTTTAGCCAATGTTAAATTATAATAACAATACAATAAATTAAAATAATAAATTAATAATTATATAATATTAATAAAAATAATTTAGATTTTAAAGAAAATTAAAAGACAAAGAGGGGGAGGTATAAATCAGTACAGTATATATATATATATATATATATATATATATATATATATATATATATATATCATATACAGGGTTTACTGCGTGGATGGAGGATTTCTCCTTAACTATTAGAGATATCAAAATCAATTTTGGTTACTTTTTCGAAAACACGTAAAACTGTACAGAATGATTAACTTACGCGAAATGTAATTTTTTCAAATGCAACACCCTGTGTATTTTTTCAAATTTCGTTTCCCCGTGAAAAGTAGATACTAATTGCTAATAGGTGGTGTAGAGCAACGTGATATTGATGTAATTTATTATCCTTCAAAATTCGATGTATCGTCGATTTACTGATTCTCAGATCTAACGCAATTATTCTGGTGCTTATATGAAGATTGATTTGAATATACGCAAGAATATTGATAACGTTTTCTTCGTTTCTAACTGCACGATTTCTTCTAGGTACTGGAATAGAATGTATTCCCGCAAATTCCTAGTTACACGTCTAAAAACTCTTCTACTAAAATGTCTTCCATCAGAATAGTTAGCTACATAAGTAGAACCGAGGCACTTTGGCCGCCATTTTGTTCTGTGACGTCACCTCTGGGACACATTAACTTTCACTTTAATATATGCCCACGTCGGGATCGTATTTTTTTCACCTGAGAATAAAAAGGTTTTATTTAATCTGTGTTTATTATTATTAATATTTATTAGGGCTCGTTTTTATCAAAGGAGATTGATTAATTGTTATTAAAATTATTATTACATTTCTTTTAATACCCATCTACAGATCGTTTACCTATACGAAACATTTATTTATACGTTGAGGGGTTGTATTCTAATAAGGGGTCCTACTCTTGTAAAATAGGAATCTGTTTACGGGCTTCGCCCCTGTCATAAAAATTCTATTTTAATAATGGGGTAGAATTAATAGGTAAGACGTGTAAAGATGATGACAAGTGTTTTCATAATAAAAGATGTTATTTAATCTGTGTTTATTATTATTAATATTAATTAGGGTTGTTTTGATTTTTATGAAGTATATAACCTAGTTCTTAAACAATTATGTTCTATGCAATCTTTAAGACTGCATTTAAGCGCTAGCTCAAATTTTTTCAGTATCTGAGGTTAGCATATAGTATTTATGACAATTAATTTCTATTTGAGGTTTAAATATCATTCTGATCGAGATAACTGGTTTACAATGTATTTTCGTAATAGGGTTTATTATAAAGGAGACTGCATAATTTTTATTAAAATTATTATTACATTTCTTTAAGACCTATTTTATTTTACAATATATTTATTTTGCCATGAGAAATTCACCTTCAACATTGTACATAATTAAAAATGAGTAACTAAGTTGCCATGATTTAAACGATTTTCCACCTTGAGAACGTTAAATTAATTATGTGTACAAGGCTTAAGCAGAAATAAAATGCATTAATACGATAAATGGTTACACATATGCATTATAGGCTGTTTACGCTTCATTTTGTACTCCCTTTAATAGTGGCACCAATTATCAATTAAAAGTAAAATATTGAAGGTCGACTGCTAAATTATATGCTCAAGGTTTAAGTGGAAAATAAAATTGCATTAATTATAAGCCTGAAAGGCGACGCACTCTCATCTCGTGCCGCTCTCCCTCGACGAAACATCTCTGCTACCGCTCAAGCCAGGCTACATATCCTAAAAACCGTGTATTTATTAATCTAGTCTAATATTGTACGTGTATGCATTTTAAAATTACTTTACTCATTATTACATATACGTATTTAAGAACATATTAAAATCGTCTTTACATCGCACTTTTTGTTGAATATTTATGTTCTAGATCTAGACGTAATATTTGCTAAATACATATCAAAATTAGCAATATTATTAATATTATGGCTGTGTAATGATAATGATAAACGTTGTGTAAAATAAAACACATCGTCCTATAGCTGCCTTACGAAACGAAATCGGTATTTGACCTAGGGGCATTTGTCCATTTTCAAAACTAATTTGTGCATTCAAGCTTGATTATAATCTGTCTTTTTGTCAAAGGCATTTACGAATTTGGGTGCTATTATTATTATTTATGTAGAGAATTCAACACAAGTTCAAATGTACTGCCGACAACGGGGGCGAAGCCCCAAAAACACGTTCCGAAGACCTATCCGTCCTATAAATTAGCATTAGGGCCTCAACTATCAGCAGACAAATTCAAATTTTCCGCCAAAACCTGCAAAGGCAAATACAATTTCAAATTTTCCTCCAGGGGCGAACTCGAAAGCAAGTTGCGAAGCCCATACTTGTCTTATAAGCTAGCATCAGGCCCCTTATTAGAATACAAGTTCTGATTTCTGCAATAAACAATCAGAATGTAGAGACTGAAAGATTTAATCAAACACTGAAAACAAAGATGTGCCAAGGGGCTAAACCTGACAGCAAGTTGTGAAGCCCTACACCTGTCTTACAAGTTATCATTAGGGCCTTTATTAGAATACAAATTCCTCGCCATAACCAAACAGAATGCAGAGACTTAAATACAGATTTAGATTTTCTGTTAAGGGATCCACCTTATTAGAATACAGACTTCACCGAAATCCTCGCGTCGTAAAATTTTACCTACATGAAGATCCAGATAAGTTAAATTACGCTGCCCTTAATTTTGCTCATAAGGGGAAGTGCACCCATCCCAAAAGTCATGACTGCCGAAAATGTCTTTACACTAATATTTAACATAGGAGATTATTTATTACCTAGATTTGAGGATGTTTTCGATAATTTACTGTTAGACCCGGATCTATATAAATAAATAGTTACTTTTAACAGGTATTATAAGCTTTATGGCTATGAATATATTTTACTGCTTTTCAAAGAAAGTATGACATCCCATATCAATAATAAATTTTACGTAATTTAATCTAGGTGTTAAATGTAATGCAATTGATTTTAAAAAAGTCATCCCTAAACTAAAACACACAATGAAGCGTAACACAAAGGACTGTAATGCATATGTGTAATCGTTTAATGCATTTATTTTCTGCTTAGACATTGTGCACATAATTTTAACTGTCAACCTTCAATATTTACTTTCAATTAATAACACTACTAAAAAGACCACGCAGTGAAACGTAGAACACACTATAATGCATATATGTATTAACTAACGTATTATTGTAATTTTATTTTCCACTTAAAACCTTGAGCATACAATTTCGCAGTCGACCTTCAATATTTTACTTTTAATTGATAATTGGTGTCACTATTAAAGGGAGTACACAATGAAGCGTAAAACAGCCTGCAATGCATACGTGTAACCATTTATCATATTAATGCATTTTATTTCTGCTTAAGCCTTGTACATATAATTTAACGTTCTCAAGGAGGAAAATCATTTAAAGCATGGCAACTTAATTACTCATTTTTAAATATGTATAATGTTGAAAGTGTTCTCATGGCAAAATAAATACATTGTAAAATAAAATGGATCTTAAATAAAAGTAATAACAATTTTAATAACAATTATGCAGTGTCCTTTATAATAAACCCTATTACGAAAACACATTGTAAAACAGTTATCTAGATCAGAATGATATTTAAACCTCAGAGAGAAATTAATTAATAGTCATAAATACAATATGCTAGCCTCAGATGTTGAAAAAATTTGAGCTAGTGCTTAAATGCGGTCTTAAAAGATTGCATATAACGTAATCGTTTAAGGACTAGGTTATATCCTTAATAAAAATCAAAACAACCCTAATTAATATTAATAATAATAAACACAGATTAAATAACATCTTTTTATTCTCAGGTGAAAAAGATAAGATCCCCACGTGAGCATACATAAAAAGTGAAAGTTGAGGTGTCCCAGAGGTGACATCACAAAAAACAAAATGGCGGGCAAGGTGCCTCGGTTCTACTTGCATATACCCGTTCGGCCGTACGAGCGTTCTCATAACACTGGAAGTACACGGCTAACATATCGTAAGCTTCTGCGGCAGAATAAGACATTTTTGAAAATACTTTTGAAAAAATTTAGGAGAATTTGAGATAAAGACAACCACTAAACTTATTGTAACTAAGTGATAGATAATCACCAAACGATAATTAGAACAATTGTCAAATTATAACAAAGCTACGACAACGCAATCTAGTCATTTGTCAGATTCATAAAACTTTGTTTCATGGGTATCTCGATGAAAACACTTTGACTCATAATAATATTTGATTTACAGCTAATATTATTGTAAATTGAAAAACAGGTTATTTCGAAACAACTCAAAAACGAATAAAGATATCAAACTGCGGTTTTCACTATGATTTAGGTAATGTTATCCTTTTCCAAACCTCTCTTTAAAAAGCATACCATTCTATTTAATTGTTGCGAGATAATCTCAAAAAAGTGAACCTTCTTTAAATAACGCCTTCTAGTTCGTGTAAGACAAAATTAAGGGCCCCCAAAAAAGTCAGCATTTGGAAGCGCTTTAAATTCCCTTCCAAACGAGTCTCCACTTGATTACCTTTCATTACAAACAGTGGAAGATAGAACAATTTGAATATTTAATTATTTATCATCTTTCCCCACCCTTACTGTTGAAGATACGACAAAAAGCTATAAACCAAACTGACGCAGAATTAGCCAAGCTGTTTGTTGCTGTTATTAAAGTGGTACCTAATACTGGGTATTTTTGGTATTATTTATTTGCTATAGCAGATTCGCCATCTTGCGGCAGTTTTAGAAACTTAAAAATATTTTCTAGCGGTTTCTCTTGGCCACTTTAGTTATGATTTTTTTTAGGCGACGCCCTTAATGGGACACAGACACACACACACACACACACACACCCACACCCCACACCCACACACACACACACCCACACACACACACACACCCACACACACACACACACACACGCACGCGCACGCAACACGCACGCACGCACGCACGCACGCACCACGCACGCACGCACGCACGCACGCACGCACGCACGCACGCACGCACGCACGCACGCACGCACGCACGCACGCACGCACGCACGCACGCACGCACGCACGCACGCACGCACGCACGCACGCACGCACGCACGCACGCACGCACGCACGCACGCACGCACGCACGCACGCACGCACGCACGCACGCACGCACGCACGCACGCACGCACGCACGCACGCACGCACGCACGCACGCACGCACGCACGCACGCACGCACGCACGCACGCACGCACGCACGCACGCACGCAGCACGCACGCACGCACGCACGACCGCACGCACGCACGCACGCACGCACGCACGCACGCACCCTGCACACGCACAGCACCTGCCACCGCACCCTGCACACGCACAGCACACTGCACACCTGCACCCCTGCACCCACTGCACCCACTGCACACCTGCACACCCTGCACACACCTGCACACCTGCACATGCACACCGCACACCTGCACACCTGCACACCGCACACCTGCACACCTTCACACCTACACACCTACACACCTACACACCTACACACCTACACACCTACACACCTACACACCTGCACACCTGCACACCTGCACACCTGCACACCTGCACACCTGCACACCTGCACACCTGCACACACCTGCACACCTGCACACCTGCACACCCACATGCACACCTGCACACCGCACACACTGCACACCTGCACACCATGCACACCTGCACACCTGCACACCTGCACACGCACACCTCACACCTGCACACCGCACACCTCACACCTGCACACCTGCACACCTGCACACCTGCACACCTGCACACCTACACACCTGCACACCTGCACACATGCACACCTACACACCTGCACACCTGCACACCACACCTGACACACCTGCACACACCTGCACACCTGCACACCTGCAACACTCAAATACAATATTATTTTGCCAGAGAATACTTCAACATTGTACATAATTAAAATGAGTAACAAGTTGCCATGATTTAAACGATTTTCCACCTTGAGAACGTTAAATTAATTAGTGTACAAGGCTTAGCAGAAATAAAATGCATTAATACGATAAATGGTTACACATATGCATTATAGGCTGTTTACGCTTCATTTTGTACTCCCTTTAATAGTGGCACCAATTATCAATTAAAAGTAAAATATTGAAGGTCGACTGCTAAATTATATGCTCAAGGTTTATGGAAAATAAAATTGCATTAATTATAAGCCTGAAAGGCGACGCACCTCATCTCGTGCCGCTCTCCTCGACGAAACATCTCTGCTACCGCTCAAGCCAGGCTACATATCCTAAAACCGTGTATTTATTAATCTAGTCTAATATTGTACGTGTATGCATTTTAAAATTACTTTACTCATTATTACATATACGTATTTAAGAACATATTAAAATCGTCTTTACATCGCACTTTTTGTTGAATATTTATGTTCTAGATCTAGACGTAATATTTGCTAAATACATATCAAAATTAGCAATATTATTAATATTATGGCTGTGTAATGATAATGATAAACGTTGTGTAAAATAAAACACATCGTCCTATAGCTGCCTTACGAAACGAAATCGGTATTTGACCTAGGGGCATTTGTCCATTTTCAAAACTAATTTGTGCATTCAAGCTTGATTATAATCTGTCTTTTTGTCAAAGGCATTTACGAATTTGGGTGCTATTATTATTATTATTATGTAGAGAATTCAACACAAGTTCAAATGTACTGCCGACAACGGGGGCGAAGCCCCAAAAACAC